>CM059613.1:16150461-16177961 GCA_030412105.1 Cyclura pinguis | reverse complement strand
TAGCAAAAGAGGCGCAGCGTCTGTGAGGGTGAAATATCCCAAATTATCTTTGACAGCCCGATCCTTTTACTAAGGTCCTTGGAGGAAACTTTAGCAAAGAATTTATACAACCAGCTAAACCTTTCTCAAGCCATGTCTGCACTAGGCTGTTATGGCGCTATGATTCCACTTTCAACGTCCTATGGAATCCTGGGGTTTGCAGTTTCGGGAGGGGCCGGCCGGCCCCTCCCGAAACTGCAAACCCCAGGATTCCATAGGACGTTGAAAGTGGAATCACAGCGCTATAACAGCCTGGTGCAGACATGGCTTCAGAATCCTTCAGGGTGTCGGAGGGGAGGTAGGCAGAGAAACCGCGACATTTAAAGTGTCCTTTTAAAACCAGGTATGTTCTTAGTGTAGATTTGTGCCCAGAAGCTGCATATTCTGCACAAAATGCAGCAGTCAGGCGTACCTTTGAGATACCCTGTAAGACCAGTCTTGCAAGGACCGTGACGGTTTCCCATTCGCTTCCAAGCAAAATTCGGGGCTCCGGTGTTGACCTACAAGGCCCTAGAATGACTCCGGGCCGAGACATCTGAAAGTCCGCCTACCTCCCATACGAGCCTGCCTGAGACTTGAGATCCTGAGCGGAGGCCCTGTTGCGAGTCCCGACATCTCGTGAAGTCGGGTTGGTGGGGACGCACAGCAGGGCTTTCTCCGTAGCAGCCCCTCGACCGCGGAGCTCCCCGCCTGAGGAAGGTCGGCCGGCCTCGTGTTATCTCGCTGGTAAACCCTCTCCCGGGGTCTACAATTTTGATATTAAAAAATGATTCCATGTGCCTGAGAGGTCACCCGGATGGGCACGTAGGCAGCCATGGTCAAATGATCGAAAACCAGGTCAGGCCAGTAAGATCCCCCGTCACGTAGCCCCAGGAGACCTCCAGCTGGGCAAACCCACAGCAGACAAAGGGTCCTCAGCCCCTGAGAAGCCGACCTGAGGGGATGAGCGCGTTTGCCCCAAGCTGAGCAAAATCCTATCAGGTGAGGACCATTTACATGAAGTCCCACCGCAACCCAATGCAGCCAAAGATCTGGAGACTTTGGCAACACCTGTAAAAGGAAGTTGCCATCGTGGAGCTTCTTTCCCGTTGCAACACCCCTTGTTCTCCCCGGGAAAGGATTAGCCCTCCGGGTACTTTTCCCCCTACAAATAGTCCCAGTTTTTGAGCGGTTCTTTGGATCGCTCCCGGTCTTCCCAGCAGACCGTTTCCCTGTCCGTTGAGGGACCCCCTCCGCCCTCTCCGTGCTGAGCCGCTTCTCCGCTGTTTTTCCCGGACCCAGGACTTCAGGAAAAGGTGCAGTATCACCCCAGCTGCAACCCCTTCAATACTCCCCTATCCAGTTTCCTCTCTTTTGCCTCTTAATAGGTCTTGAGTGAGTGTGTGCGTGATTGCGTTGGTGCGTGAGACTTTCATTCACTAAAATAATTTATTGGACATTTTTTTGTTTGGTTTTTGGCTTGGCCTGACCCTGTAAAAATTGGGCAAAAAGACCCCGCTGGGTTGCCCTGCCTCTCGCATTGCTATTGCTTGTGCTCTGGCTAGTTTCCCTTCCCCATCACGTGGAGCACAGCGAGGTGTCCCCCGAGGGACCCCAAAAATCAGGGTAACGCTCCTCTCTTTTACAGCCAAAACGGTGCTGTTCCGCGGGGCTTTTAACACTGGAAACCGTTCCAAAATTGTTATATGTCGACCTATGGTTGTCCCTCGACCCAGGCCACGGGGAGAGGCCGGCAAGAAATAAACCACCACCGCCACCGTCAGATGCAACCGTCTCCTTACCGTGCTTGCTCTTTTTCTGCTCGTCTTCGAGGCCCAGCACTCCGGGGATGCCCAGGAAGGTGTTGTGGGAGTTGCCGTACCAAACAAGCAGCTCTTGGTCCGGGGGGATCATCTGGGAAGAGGAGAGGAGGGGACGACGGTAACAAACGCACACATTTTGCCATTTGGCTCCCTTACCGACCACCGACAAAGCATTTATAAACGGCTTTTAGCCGAAGATTTCAAAGCGGCGTACGATCAGCAGAAATACGGCGGTCTCCGTCGGCCCGTGGATCGTGGGGTGCCCGGATAGCTGTTAGTCGGTGCTGCCCTCCAATGATGTCTGAGGCCATTTCCGCGCTAGGCTGGTATAGCGCGATGATTCCACTTTCAACATCCTCTGGAGTCCTGGGGTTTGCAGTTTCGGGAGGGGCCGGCCGGCCCCTCCCGAAACTGCAAACCCCAGGACTCCAGAGGATGTTGAAAGTGGAATCATCGCGCTATACCAGCCTAGCGCGGAAATGGCCTATGTCTTTTTTAATTGCTGTAACCCAATTTGAGTCCCAACCTGCAAAACAAGCTGGGTATAAACAAATATAATAATTATAATAATAAAATAATAATGCCCTATCGTAGTGCTTTAACGAATCAGTGTTGAACATGCTTAGCTTGCTGTTTTAGTACTGCATTTTGACTTCAGAGCAGGTTAAAAACGTTAGCTGGCACTTTGGTTATTTTGTGTTAAAATTAATGAGCAAACGCATGCCTAAAAGTTCAGAGTAAAACTCGGAGCGTACGTGCTGCTCTGCTGACCCAAGGGCCACCGGGACGGGGGAAGAACTTTTTATTCGTGTCAAAGGGTTAATCGAAAGAAAACGGCGAAGACGTCAACCCGCGGTGGTTCTCTCTCCCTGCCCGTGGGCCTTTTATTCTCCAGAGTGTCATCTATAGCAGTTATTTTCCGCTTTGGGGGAAAAAGGAGAAAGCAAATGGCAAAACGTTTGCCGAAAGGCATTCAGACCCTTAAGGGGGAAAAACACACACGTAAGCACATATTTTCCCTTCTTTTCTCCGGAGCGGCACCTCTTGCTAAAATCTTAACTATTATTTTCCCATTAGGAGGTGATATTCAAGATAAGAGAGATGTCGGATAATAACAGTACTTAGCGGTGCTCTAAGATGGAACCACGGCGGAAGGGAGCCGCGGTCGGGGAAGGAAGGTTGGCTTTCTCAAAGGGACCGTTTCCTCGGAGCACAGCCCGCAAAGATGAGCCATCCGCGTATTTTGCTTGCAAGCCCCAGATTTTAGTGCATGCAAACACACACACACACACACAGACTGCAAGCAGAAATCTGTTAAAACGGATAACTTGGTCCATTCCACAGAGATGCCTTAGAGTCAGCCGGACGCCTATCAACGTATCTCCTCCACTATGGCCAGAACTTGGGAGAAGAGTTCACTGTTTTTTGGACTAGCATACCCAGAATCCACTCCAGCCTGCATGGCAGAGACCACAGAATCATAGAATCGGAAGATAACCCAAGGGCCATCCAGTCCAACCCCCCGCTAGGCAGAAACACCCATCAGAGCATTCTCAACAGGTAGCCACCCAGCCTCTGCTTAAAAACCTCCAAAGAAGGAGGAGATTCCACCACAATCCATGGAGACAGCAGCAGATTCCACCGCCGGACAGCCCTGACCATTAGGAAGTTCTTCCTGGGGTTCAGGTGGAATCTCCTTTCCTGCAGCTTGAATCCATTGCTCCTTGTCCTGGTCTCTGGAGCAGCGGAAAACAAGCTTGCTCCATTTCCAACATGACATCCTTTCAAATATTTAAACATGGCTGTCACGTCCCCTCTTCACCTTCTCTTCTGCAGACTAAACATCCCCAGCTCCCTAAGCAGCTCCTCAGAGGGCTTCGTGGCTTCCAGACCCTCCACCATTTCGGTCGCCCTCCTCTGGACAGATGGAGACCAGGAGACAATAATTTGATTATTTGCAGGATTCTCAAACCACCGCCCCACCGCCCCCATGCTTCTTTTCCAAGGGAACCTTCCCTCTCCTTCATCAGGCCGTGGAGCCCTTTAAAAACCCACTTATATAAAAATCACATGAAACAAAAAAATGGGCATTACAAATTTAAAGAATGGTGAATACGAAGTACAAATAAGAAAGGGGTGAATTGGAAAGCAAAGATACGGAATCGATGAGGAAGTTGAAATACTTAAAGGAAAGCAGGCAGGCCAACAGAAGGAGTAAAGTTTCAGAGGAAAGGGTAAGAAAACAGATAATCGACCAAACAGGAGGATGGAAGGAAGTAGAATTTGTAGATTTAGAATGCCGACGAGGGTAAACTGATGAAACAAGAATCTTTCTATAGTCAATACTTCGATGATAAAATAACCCCTGATGTAAAAAAGAATGACATAAAGTAAACGGTAGAAGAATTGGTTATAAGTTGCAATGTGTTTTTTCTGGATATACATTTATATATATATATGGAATGTAAAAAAAACAGGACTGTTGTTTGGATACTTGTGAATATTGGCCGTTTTTAATAAAAAATATAAAAATAAAAATAAAAACCGGCTTATAGTCCTCCTCCTCCTCCTCCTCCTCCGGCCGCTGCCTGGTCAGCTAAGGATGGGTCACACCCCGGTTTCTCAGCACCCCCAGCAGCGCCGTTTGTCCCGACAGTGCTCCGGCCCCCAACCCGTCGGGCAAGGAGAGCGAAGCCCGCACGCCCTCTTCTCCGTACCAAACTCCCCACCGTCGTCCCTTAGGCCCTGGAAGAAGCTATGAGCAGAACTTAGGAAGAACTTCTGGGCGGCAAGCGCTCTTCGCCAGAGGGCTCCGTTGCTTCCTTGGCGTGCGGCGGAGCCCCTTTCTTTGGAGGTTTTAAACAGAGGCTGGATGACCGTCTGTTGGGAACGGGGTCGGACCGGACGGCCCCGGGGGCCCCCAGCAACCCTCTGGGATTCTGTGACTTTAGAAATTCCAGCACCAAAGGAAACCCGCCCGCCCCGTGTTCTCTCTCGTCCTGCCTCTCCCACCCTCAGCTCCCTCTTCTTTTCCCCTTCGGCTCCTCACCTCGGTGGCCTTGTAGAAGATGCTGTTGCCAATCTGGACCACCTCCAGGTTCTGCTCCTGTTCGTTCCGGGCGCACTTGATGTAGGTCATCCAGCTCCGGTGGTCCTCTTGGCTGGCGTCGATGAAGTAACGGACCGTTCCGTCCTCGTTGAAGACCTGAGATCGAAAGGCACAAGTTCTCAGCCTGCGGGGCTTTCCGACTGCGTGCATCTCTTCCTCTCACCGAAAGCACTATTACCGTTCTTGTTGAGTTCATTTGTATCCCGCCTTTTTCCCAACAGTGGGACTCAAGGCAACTCACGACACTTGAAATAACACAACTTAAAAACAATAGCAAACATTCACAGAAGTATAAATACGAGATTTTTAAAAGCGGTTAAAACAGCGTACTTAAAACAATGCAAAACTTTCATGAAAGTATAAATATAAGATTTCTGCAAAGCAATTAAACAATGCATGAGTTTAAAACATTGCCCACTGAGAATATTATAATGCATCAAAAGACTATGTGCAAACCTTAAGAACGGAACCACACGGCATTAAAAGGCCAAACGTAGTCAATCCGTGAAACCTTGACGGCACAAAAATGTTTTAACCTGCCAAGGGAAGGAGAGCGAGGACGGGGCCGTCCTGGCCCTCTCTAGGGAGGGAGTCCCAAAGTCTGGGAGCAGGCACCGGGAAGGCCCCCGTCTCCCTTGTTCCCACCCAATGGGGCTGAGAGTGTGGTGCAGACGGGGGCCTCTTTGGACAGTCTTGGAGCTCCAGGGGCTTTCCAGGAAGGAGAAGGTCAGAGGGTGCCCCATAAGGCCAAAATCGGGGAGAGCTGTGCTGAAGGAAAAGCATCCTCAACCAAGGGAAAGCACCCTTAACCAAGGGACATTTTGGAAGTTCAAGGGTTATTAAGGTCTCGAAGATCTGAAGGAAAAGCCTCCTCAACCAAGGGACATTTTGGAAGCTCAAGGGTTATTAAGGTCTTAAAGATCGGAAGGAAAAGCACCCTTAACCAAGGGACATTTTGGAAGTTCAAGGGTTATTAAGGTCTCAAAGATCCGAAGGAAAAGCATCCTCAACCAAGGGACATTTTGGAAGTTCAAGGGTTATCAAGGTCTTAAAGATCGGAAGGAAAAGCACCCTTAACCAAGGGACATTTTGGAAGTTCAAGGGTTATTAAGGTCTCAAAGATCCGAAGGAAAAGCCTCCTCAACCAAGGGACATTTTGGAAGTTCAAGGGTTATTAAGGTCTTAAAGATCGGAAGGAAAAGCACCCTTAACCAAGGGACATTTTGGAAGTTCAAGGGTTATTAAGGTCTCAAAGATCCGAAGGAAAAGCCTCCTCAACCAAGGGACATTTTGGAAGTTCAAGGGTTATCAAGGTCTTAAAGATCGGAAGGAAAAGCACCCTTAACCAAGGGACATTTTGGAAGTTCAAGGGTTATTAAGGTCTCGAAGATCCGAAGGAAAAGCCTCCTCAACCAAGGGACATTTTGGAAGTTCAAGGGTTATTAAGGTCTTAAAGATCGGAAGGAAAAGCACCCTTAACCAAGGGACATTTTGGAAGTTCAAGGGTTATTAAGGTCTCGAAGATCCGAAGGAAAAGCATCCTCAACCAAGGGACATTTTGGAAGTTCAAGGGTTATTAAGGTCTTAAAGATCGGAAGGAAAAGCACCCTTAACCAAGGGACATTTTGGAAGTTCAAGGGTTATTAAGGTCTCGAAGATCCGAAGGAAAAGCCTCCTCAACCAAGGGACATTTTGGAAGTTCAAGGGTTATTAAGGTCTTAAAGATCGGAAGGAAAAGCACCCTTAACCAAGGGACATTTTGGAAGTTCAAGGGTTATTAAGGTCTTAAAGATCGGAAGGAAAAGCACCCTTAACCAAGGGACATTTTGGAAGTTCAAGGGTTATCAAGGTCTTAAAGATCGGAAGGAAAAGCACCCTTAACCAAGGGACATTTTGGAAGTTCAAGGGTTATTAAGGTCTCGAAGATCCGAAGGAAAAGCCTCCTCAACCAAGGGACATTTTGGAAGTTCAAGGGTTATTAAGGTCTTAAAGATCGGAAGGAAAAGCACCCTTAACCAAGGGACATTTTGGAAGTTCAAGGGTTATTAAGGTCTTAAAGATCGGAAGGAAAAGCACCCTTAACCAAGGGACATTTTGGAAGTTCAAGGGTTATCAAGGTCTTAAAGATCGGAAGGAAAAGCACCCTTAACCAAGGGACATTTTGGAAGTTCAAGGGTTATTAAGGTCTCGAAGATCCGAAGGAAAAGCCTCCTCAACCAAGGGACATTTTGGAAGTTCAAGGGTTATTAAGGTCTTAAAGATCGGAAGGAAAAGCACCCTTAACCAAGGGACATTTTGGAAGTTCAAGGGTTATTAAGGTCTTAAAGATCGGAAGGAAAAGCACCCTTAACCAAGGGACATTTTGGAAGTTCAAGGGTTATTAAGGTCTCGAAGATCCGAAGGAAAAGCATCCTCAACCAAGGGACATTTTGGAAGTTCAAGGGTTATTAAGGTCTTAAAGATCGGAAGGAAAAGCACCCTTAACCAAGGGACATTTTGGAAGTTCAAGGGTTATTAAGGTCTTAAAGATCGGAAGGAAAAGCACCCTTAACCAAGGGACATTTTGGAAGTTCAAGGGTTATTAAGGTCTTAAAGATCGGAAGGAAAAGCACCCTTAACCAAGGGACATTTTGGAAGTTCAAGGGTTATTAAGGTCTTAAAGATCCGAAGGAAAAGCATCCTCAACCAAGGGACATTTTGGAAGTTCAAGGGTTATCAAGGTCTTAAAGATCGGAAGGAAAGGCACCCTTAACCAAGGGACATTTTGGAAGTTCAAGGGTTATTAAGGTCTTAAAGATCGGAAGGAAAAGCACCCTTAACCAAGGGACATTTTGGAAGTTCAAGGGTTATTAAGGTCTTAAAGATCGGAAGGAAAAGCACCCTTAACCAAGGGACATTTTGGAAGTTCAAGGGTTATTAAGGTCTTAAAGATCGGAAGGAAAAGCACCCTTAACCAAGGGACATTTTGGAAGTTCAAGGGTTATTAAGGTCTCGAAGATCCGAAGGAAAAGCATCCTCAACCAAGGGACATTTTGGAAGTTCAAGGGTTATTAAGGTCTCGAAGATCCGAAGGAAAAGCCTCCTCAACCAAGGGACATTTTGGAAGTTCAAGGGTTATTAAGGTCTTAAAGATCGGAAGGAAAAGCACCCTTAACCAAGGGACATTTTGGAAGTTCAAGGGTTATTAAGGTCTCAAAGATCCGAAGGAAAAGCATCCTCAACCAAGGGACATTTTGGAAGTTCAAGGGTTATCAAGGTCTTAAAGATCGGAAGGAAAAGCACCCTTAACCAAGGGACATTTTGGAAGTTCAAGGGTTATTAAGGTCTCGAAGATCCGAAGGAAAAGCATCCTCAACCAAGGGACATTTTGGAAGTTCAAGGGTTATTAAGGTCTCGAAGATCCGAAGGAAAAGCCTCCTCAACCAAGGGACATTTTGGAAGTTCAAGGGTTATTAAGGTCTTAAAGATCGGAAGGAAAAGCACCCTTAACCAAGGGACATTTTCGAAGTTCAAGGGTTATTAAGGTCTTAAAGATCGGAAGGAAAAGCATCCTCAACCAAGGGACATTTTCGAAGTTCAAGGGTTATTAAGGTCTCGAAGATTGGAAGGAAAAGCACCCTTAACCAAGGGACATTTTGGAAGTTCAAGGGTTATTAAGGTCTCGAAGATCCGAAGGAAAAGCCTCCTCAACCAAGGGACATTTTGGAAGTTCAAGGGTTATTAAGGTCTCGAAGATCCGAAGGAAAAGCATCCTCAACCAAGGGACATTTTGGAAGTTCAAGGGTTATTAAGGTCTCGAAGATCCGAAGGAAAAGCCTCCTCAACCAAGGGACATTTTGGAAGTTCAAGGGTTATTAAGGTCTTAAAGATCGGAAGGAAAAGCACCCTTAACCAAGGGACATTTTGGAAGTTCAAGGGTTATTAAGGTCTCGAAGATCCGAAGGAAAAACATCCTCAACCAAGGGACATTTTCGAAGTTCAAGGGTTATTAAGGTCTCGAAGATTGGAAGGAAAAGCACCCTCAACCAAGGGACATTTTGGAAGTTCAAGGGTTATTAAGGTCTCGAAGATCCGAAGGAAAAGCCTCCTCAACCAAGGGACATTTTGGAAGTTCAAGGGTTATTAAGGTCTCGAAGATCCGAAGGAAAAGCATCCTCAACCAAGGGACATTTTGGAAGTTCAAGGGTTATTAAGGTCTCGAAGATCCGAAGGAAAAGCCTCCTCAACCAAGGGACATTTTGGAAGTTCAAGGGTTATCAAGGTCTTAAAGATCGGAAGGAAAAGCACCCTTAACCAAGGGACATTTTGGAAGTTCAAGGGTTATTAAGGTCTCGAAGATCCGAAGGAAAAGCATCCTCAACCAAGGGACATTTTGGAAGTTCAAGGGTTATTAAGGTCTCGAAGATCCGAAGGAAAAGCCTCCTCAACCAAGGGACATTTTGGAAGTTCAAGGGTTATTAAGGTCTTAAAGATCGGAAGGAAAAGCACCCTTAACCAAGGGACATTTTGGAAGTTCAAGGGTTATTAAGGTCTCAAAGATCCGAAGGAAAAGCATCCTCAACCAAGGGACATTTTGGAAGTTCAAGGGTTATCAAGGTCTTAAAGATCGGAAGGAAAAGCACCCTTAACCAAGGGACATTTTGGAAGTTCAAGGGTTATTAAGGTCTCGAAGATCCGAAGGAAAAGCATCCTCAACCAAGGGACATTTTGGAAGTTCAAGGGTTATTAAGGTCTCGAAGATCCGAAGGAAAAGCCTCCTCAACCAAGGGACATTTTGGAAGTTCAAGGGTTATTAAGGTCTTAAAGATCGGAAGGAAAAGCACCCTTAACCAAGGGACATTTTCGAAGTTCAAGGGTTATTAAGGTCTTAAAGATCGGAAGGAAAAGCATCCTCAACCAAGGGACATTTTCGAAGTTCAAGGGTTATTAAGGTCTCGAAGATTGGAAGGAAAAGCACCCTTAACCAAGGGACATTTTGGAAGTTCAAGGGTTATTAAGGTCTCGAAGATCCGAAGGAAAAGCCTCCTCAACCAAGGGACATTTTGGAAGTTCAAGGGTTATTAAGGTCTCGAAGATCCGAAGGAAAAGCATCCTCAACCAAGGGACATTTTGGAAGTTCAAGGGTTATTAAGGTCTCGAAGATCCGAAGGAAAAGCCTCCTCAACCAAGGGACATTTTGGAAGTTCAAGGGTTATTAAGGTCTTAAAGATCGGAAGGAAAAGCACCCTTAACCAAGGGACATTTTGGAAGTTCAAGGGTTATTAAGGTCTCGAAGATCCGAAGGAAAAACATCCTCAACCAAGGGACATTTTGGAAGTTCAAGGGTTATTAAGGCCTCAGGGATCTCGTAGAAAAGCAAATCAAGCTTGTCCAGGGCCTCCTCCAGCCGGCCCAGTTTGGCTCATCCTCTCTCGTCCTGCTTTTCTAGCTGTTTTCAAATGGTCCCGGCTTCTCCCTTGCCCTCCCACTTTTGTCCTCGCCTTACCTCCATTGCTGCAAACGGAGCTCAAGGAGCAAAACCGGGTGTTTGCGTTCAGATCATTCACAAGCAGAAAGGAGGGCGCAGCGTCTTCCCAGCCGGCTCAGGGAAAAGCAAACCGCTCAAACTTCTCTTAGCCTGTGCGCTCTGCCTCATCAAAATCCTTTCCCCTCTTTTCCACGTTTGGAAGCTGCCTGGCCCGCACGGGTCCCATTTTTGATTGGAAGTGCTGGAAGGTATTCTCTTCCTCCTTCTGAGATAAGCTGACCGTACGGCGCCCAAAACCAGGTTGCATGTATGACAATAGCTGAGCGCTTTAATAGCGACTCCTAGTAATGAGTTCTAGTTCTAGTTTAAGTTCCGCACTAGCCCGTTATAGCGCGATGATTCCACTTTCAACCTCCTCTGGAATCCTGGGGTTTGCCGTTTCGGGAGGGGCCGGCCGGCCCCTCCCGAAACGGCAAACCCCAGGATTCCAGAGGAGGTTGAAAGTGGAATCATCGCGCTATAACGGGCTAGTGCGGAAATGGCCTTAGTTTAGCTTAGCTTAGGTTTAGCTTTAGCCATACATAGATAGAGTTCTTTTCCGTTTTGCTTTTTATGTTGATTGTCACGTTGAGAACCAGTTTCTATTAAAATTAATAAGATATTAATTTTTTTAAAAAAAATTGGGAAACGGAGGAAGAGGCCAATACAATTTTGCAGGAACAGGCACCAGAAAGCACGAACGATAAAGCCATTTAAAAAAGGAGAGCCGGCTCCGCTTGCTTACAGATGGAACAAATGCTATTCTTTTCAAAAAGCCCTCGACTTTTTCAAAAGAATAAAATGGGGTCCGTCCACAAGCAGATGGAGGCCGGTCTCCTTTTTTTTTTTTGCCAGTGCAATTCCGCACCACCCCAGCCGTGCGTGGGTGTCCGTGTGTGCGTGCGTGTGAGAGGGGTGTCTATTGCACTTCGGGGGCTTGCCTTCCCCGTGCGTGGTGGTACGCAAGCACCCGAGACGTTCCTGCCCCTCGGCCCTTCCACCTTTACCTCCCACATGAGGTTGTTGTTTTTGCAGAGGTCAACGTGTTCCGGAGAGATGATCCGGCCGGTGAAGGGTCCCATCTCAGTACCGGCTTTGATCCAGGTTTTGGAGAAGATGCCGAGCCCTTCCCCGGGGATGGAGCTCTGAGCGATGATGACCTCCGAAGGCAGGACCAGGCTGGATAACTTTTGGACCTCTGGGTGGGAAGAAAAAAGAGAAGGAGAAAGAGGGAAATGGGGAACAGGGAGGGTGAATAAAGCATGAATGGAGGGATCAGTCCTTGCCCCATCCCTTCGCCTGGCCCTCTTTTCACACGGCTCATTAAACACAAGTAGTGATTCACTTTCAGACGATCAGAGAGTTGGAAGGATCACTAAAATAGCATTTGCCTTCTTTGCTGCAGCATCACACTGCTGCCTCGTGCTTAGCTTAAGGTCAACAATAATCCCGAAGTCCTTCTCACATGGACTACGGCTAAACCAAGTGTCCCACAATGGGTAACTTGTGCATTTGGGTTTTTGTGGCCTAAACTGCTCAATTGTTCAAATCTTAATTGCTCATAAACATAGGTCACCACAATGTAATAAATGAAGAGGTCATACAAATATCAAACAATGAAATTGAAATATAAAATGAATTTCCAACGCCACTTCTGATCTGCTAAGCTTCCCCGTAAGAATTAAAATATCCAAAATGAAGCCCGAAGGGCAGCAGAATTTCAGACTTTAAGGAATGCCTTATAATAACTTGCACGGGCTTTAGCTGATGCTATTAGGAACGTTGCAACTATTCTAGTGATACTAGAATCTTTATTAATCCCTTTTTGTGGTATTCTATTGGTTCAGCGGATAACAACCCCACAAGGCATTTTTCTCTCATTCCCTATGACAAAGGAGAGCTAAACAAAAAGCACAGGCGGTTCTGAATTTCATCCGGCCCCAGCACAGTAGCGTAAACAATAGGGGAATTTAGCAAATCGCCCATCCAGAGTTACGGAAGGCATTCGCTGTGGCTTAAATGCGTACCACCGTCATTTAATCTAACTTTTTGAACGTTTACGCGGCCCCGGTTCACTGCCGGACGGACACAGCCCTCTTCGTGACCCGAGGCAGCTTTAGTGCTGAAGTATCATCGCTTTGCCGGATCAGACCGAGAATCCGACGGTCAGCCACCTCTCCTGCTTCCACCAGTGGCCAGCAGGTGTCCCTGAGCGCTCGTGATTTGGGCGGCAGAGGCCGGTGGCTCCGTCTCGGCGGAGCAGTGAATCCGCTCCGAGTTTTAGTCTGAACATTAAAGGCCACGCTAGGGCGGGGGCTAGGGTCATAGAATCATAGAAATGTAGAGTTGGAAGAGACCACACGGGCCGTCCAGTCCAACCCCCTGCCATGCAGGAACAGGAAATCCTTGGCTGCCCTGCATTTGCCAGATCTGAGCAGAGCTTTTGAAATGCACAGATAAAGGATTGGCAACACCTGGCGTAGGTGCCCTTGCATAGGTGCCCTACAGTTCAGACTCAAACCCAGAACAGGTTCCTCACCCCGCTGATGTGGGAACTGCAAACTGCTACTGGACCAAGGACACGCGGGAGACGGCTTCTCCTTATTCTTTCTCTGTGATAGATTTTTTCTATCCACGGATGCTCGGTTTAGCACTGCCATGGCTTGCAGACCCATCATGAACTTGTAGCTTAATGACCACCCTTGCATCATCATCATCATCATCATCATATTATTGTCGTTGTTATCGCTATTAATTGTTGTTATTGTTCGTTTCCCACTTTTTTCCAAAATTGGGAATCAAAGAGGATCGCAGTTTAAAAGAACAATGCAGATGAAAGCATCCAAAAGATGAATTTTGAAACAGAATTAAACTCTATTAAAACAATTACACCTCAGTAAAATAATGCAATGCTAACTTTAATTTTAAAAACTCTTAAAAACAACAATTAAAGCAATTGTTCTAGCATGAGAGGCGTATTTAAATATTTGGAGGGATGTCGTATGGAGGACGGAGCAAGATTCCTTTCTGCTGCTCCAGGGACTAGGACAAGGAGCACCCCCTAACCCATTCCTTTAGAAAAAATCTGTTTTAAAAGCCTGTGGTTTTAGCCTGCTGACGGAAGGACAAGGAAGGGGCCATTTTGGAGTTTAAACTCTTACGATCTTAAGATTTTGTCTTATCTGACATGAGTAGCCACAGGTTCTGAGACTCTCTCGACCTCTGGAAGGCAGCAAGGTATGAAATCTGGCACACGTGATCGGCTTATTTGAACTGCGGTGCCGAGAAAGAGCTCTACGGATACCATTAAAAAATGAATAGGTCTAAGAACAAATCGAGCCCGAAGTCTCTATAGAAGCCAAGATGACTAAACTGAGGCAATCGAAATTTTGGCTGCGTCGTGAGACGATGTGACTCATTGGAAAAGATTATAATGTCGGGGAAAGAGGAAGGCAGCGGGGGAAAAAGGGAGACGATATTGCAGATGGATTGACACAGCCTTGGCTGCCCGGAGTTTGCCGGATCTGAGCAGAGCTTTTGAAATGCACGGATAAAGGATTGGCGACAGCTGGCTTGGCACAAGTACATGTGAAAGGTGTCTAGGAGTCTTAGGCCATTTCCGCACTAGGCTGTTATAGCGCTGTGATTCCGCTTTCAACATCCGATGGAATCCTGGGGTTTGCAGTTTCGGGAGGGGCCGGCCGGCCCCTCCCGAAACTGCAAACCCCAGGATTCCATCGGATGTTGAAAGCGGAATCACAGCTATAACAGCCTCATGCAGAAATGGCCTCAGACTACAAGCTGAACGTGAGTCAGCCGTGTGATGCAGCAGCTAAAAAAGCCAACGTGATTCTGGGCTGCATCAACAGGAGTACAGTGTCTATTTTCAGGGAAGTAACAGGACCACTCTATTCTGCTTTGGTCAGGCCCCACCTGGGATTCTGCACGCACAAAATTCAAGAAGGGTATTGACAAGCTGAAACGTGTCCAGAAGAGGGCAACCAAAAAGGTAGAAGGCCAGGAAACCATGTCTGACAAGGAGTGGCTTAGGGAGCTGGAGACGTTTAGCCCGGAAAAGCAAAGGTGAAGAGGCAGCAGGAGAGGCGTATTTAAATATTTGAAGGGATGCCGTATGGAGGATGGAGCAAGATTCCTTTCTGCTGCTCCAGGGACTAGGACAAGGAGCAACGGCTTCAAACGGAAGTAGAAGAGATCCCACCTAAACGTTAGGAAGAATTTCCTGATGGTGTAAGCAGTTTGACAGCGGAATATGCCGCTGCCAGGGAGTTTGGAGGCTTTTAAAGAGAGGCTCCTTGGCCCTCCGTCCAAGAGAGTGCTCGGATGGTGCCTTCCTGCACAGCAGAAGGGGGTTGGACTGGATGACCCTTGGGGGTCTCTTCCGGCCCCATGATTCTGTGATTCTGCCACAAGGGCTCTTGAAGAGCTCTCATCTGCAGGGCTGCCAGAAGTCTAAATCAGCTTGATGGCAACAAACAACAAGACTCCCTTTGCATCTGCTGGTAACTGACAAGGCAATATTTGAAATGGAGATATTTTTACACCTTGGCTAGGAACCCAGCCGATCTGTTCTTACTCTGTTTTATCTGTGGATTCAAGTAACCTGCAAATATGATATACTAAGTAATAATTTAAAAGAAAAAGAAAAATGGGAAAGGGTGGATTCTCCGTCCTCTTGGTAAGGGTTCATGATCGCTGGCGGGTGTGCAGGGGAGACACATTTCCGATCTCGTATATTCAGCCGGACATCCTATGCACGGAACACAAGGCAGTCTACCTGCCTGCTCCATGGAGCTGTAGGCCATATGCAGAATTCTCCCAGCGCACCTATGGAGCCTTCCATGTTACAAGCACGTGCTCTTCCTTGCATCTGAGTCTTCCCCTTAATACTGGACTCTGGAAGCGTATAAAACCGGTGCCAAAACGAGACTGCTCCAAAGCCGGACTCAGCTGTTCTCGTGGTTCCCCCAGGAAACACAAGGGTGCAAAAGCCTTTTTTTTAAATAAAACAAACCCTGAGCGGTTTTTAGCTATGAAATGTTGGAGAAGACAAAGCGGTCAGCTAAAGAGGGGAGACTGGAATGGGGTACCCTAGGAATGGACAGAGCTGGTAGCCTGTCGGAAACCTTGAAGAAGGGTTCCTCTGGTAGAATGCAGAAATAACGCTGCAACATTTTGTCACAGCTTCCCTGGGGCAACAGGCTTTTAGCTTTCACACTCTCAGCAACCATCTCCCACATAGCTTACATGCATCATGCTTATAAGTATTGCACACCTGAAAGACGCTTGTGCAAACCACAAATGGTGACAGGGCAGGCCTGCCACTGAGAGAAGGTAAAAAGCCCATGTGGTATTTCGCTGAACAAACTGATTCACAGAATCACAGAATTGTAGAGTCAGAAGAGACCCCCAGGGGCCATCCAGTCCAACCCCCTTCTGCCATGCAGGAAGACACAGTCAAAGCACTCCCTTTGTAAGGTCCTACACTTAGGTAGAAAAAATGGAATGCAGAAATATAGGATGGGGGACACGTGGCTGGATGGCAGTACATGTGAAAGGGATCTAGGAGTCTTAATAGACCGCAAGCTGAACATGAGTCAGCAGTGTGATGCGGCAGCCAAGAAAGCCAACGCAATTCTCGGCTGCATCAATAGGAGTATGGCGTCTAGATCGAGGGAGGTGCTGGTACCGCTCTACTCGGCTTTGGTTAGACCTCATCTTGAATCCTGTGTCCAGTTCTGGGCACCCCGATTCAAGAAGGACATGGTCAGGCTGGAGCAGGTCCAGAGGAGGGCGACCAAAATGGTGAGAGGCCTGGAAACCACGCCCTATGAGGATAGACTTAGAGAGCTGGGTATGTTTAGTCTGCAGAAGAGAAGGTTAAGAGGGGACATGATAGCTATGTTTAAATGTTTGAAGGCATGCCATGTAGAGGAGGGAGAGGGTTTGTTTCCTGCTGCTCCAGAGACCAGGACAAGGAGCAATGGATTCAAGCTGCAGGAAAGGAGATTCCACCTGAACCTCAGGAAGAACTTCCTGACGGTCAGGGCTGTCCGGCAGTGGAAGATGCTGCCTCCATGGAGCGTGGTGGAGTCTCCTTCTTTGGAGGTTTTTAAGCAGAGGCTGGATGGCCGTCTGTCAGGAGTGCTTTGAGGGCGTTCCTGCATGGCAGGGGGTTGGACTGGATGGCCCCTGGGGTCTCTTCCAACTCTACATTTCTATGATTCTATGATTCTATGATTTGACAGATGGCCATCCAGCTGCTCTTTAAAGGCACCCAAAGAGGGAGGAGAGTCCAACACACACCTTTGAGGCAGCAGCATATTCTACTGTCAAAGTGCTCCTACCGACAGGAAATTCTTCCTAAAGTTTTCTTTTCCTGTAGCTTGAAGGTATTGTTCCACGTCCTAGTCTCTGGAGCAGCAGAAAACAAGCTTGCTCAGCCTTCTATTCGACATCCAACGTTTGTGGTTTGCACAAGTGTCTTACAGGTGTGCAATTTTTAAACAAAGGCTGGATGGAAATATTGTGAGTGTGTCTTCCTGCATGGCAGAAGGGGGTTGGACTGGATGGCCCTTGGGGTCTCTTCCAACTCTGGGATTCTAGGATTCTGCTTTTTTCCACGGCTGTGGTTCATCCTCTCTATCCAACCTCAGGAGATGAGGCTGACATTGGAGCGTTATTCCCGGTTCCTTATTTGCTCGAAAATATAAAACACAGGTAAACATAATTGGATAAACAGAGACACAAGGCTTGAATGCCCTGGAATATCTTCTAAACATGTTCCCATAATTGGAAAATTGTCATCCCCTTCGAGATCAGAAATAATTCTTGCCGCTCTGTTTTTGAAAATAGAACATAAATGAATGTTAGCAGAAGGTGTCAATTAGCGGGGGGAAAACCATATTGAACCCCAAAAGAAGTGGCAAGCCACCCCAAATGATAGAGTCTCATGTCTAGGCGAGTGTGAGATGGCATTTATTTTGGCCTGACCTGACACTGTTCCTGTACACAGGACGCGCTCAGATGTGCCACCCTCTGCCCATTTCCACAAGCACCAGCAAAGCAAAGGAAGAACTGAGCCCATGTGCCCAAAACCAGCCTCCGGTCACCCCAAACGAGAGACACGCGCACATCCAGAAGACTCTCCTCCGTGAGATGTCGCACATTTTGGTCCAACCTGATGCTGTTTCAATGGCCGGGGCATAGCGAGATGTGCCAACCCCAGTCAGTTAAACCAATGGGGGGGAAAAATCAGTACAGCAAAGAAGGAAGTGGGCCCCTTGCCCCAAAACAAGCCCGTGGTCACCCCAAACAATATACACCTGCATCTTCAGGAAGGAAGCAGGCAAAAACTTTTACTGAAAACATTCAGAGAAAAGTTTCTGTCCCAGGGAGAGGGAGCGATTTATAACTTCAGATGCTTTATTCCTTTTGTTCCCACTTAGTGTAAGATCATATGGGGGAGGCTTTTCATTGACTCTCACCCCCTGCATGCTCCAAAATGTAGCTGCGGTGACCAAAAACACCACCCGTCTCTATTTTATCTTCCTTGCCCGACAAAGAACTCTGTGGCGTTCGGAAAACCGCCACTATTTATTTTAGCTTCTTTTAGCTGGCCCTGTAAAGGTGCACTGTCCAAAATGTAGGCACTGTGATCACAAACACCATCCCTCTCTTTCCTCTATTTTATCTTCTTGGCCTGAGGAAGAACCCTGTGGCGGTCAGAAAACTAGCGCAATTTATTTTAGCTTCTCTTAGCTGTCTGCATAAAGTTGCATTATCCAGAAACGTAGAGGCTGTGACCACAAACACCACCCCTCTCTACCCCCCTGTTTGGTCTTCTTTGCTGACAAAGAACCCTGTGGCGTTGGGAAAATAGTGAGATTCGTTTTAGTCTAACCTGGACCCATAAATGTGCATTATCCAGACATGGAGAGGCTGTGACCGCAAATGCTGTCCCTTTCTTTTTCCCGTTTTATCTTCTTTGTTAATGAAGAACCCTGTAACACTGGGAAAGCTGGCACAATTTATTTTAGCCTCTCTTAGATGGCCCCATGAAGGTGCATTATCCAGACATATAGCGGCTGTGACCACAAACGTTGTCCCTCTCTTTCCCCTATTTTACCTTCTTTGTCAACGAAGAACCCTGTGTTGGTCCAAAACTAGCATGATTTATTTTGGCTTCTCTTGCCTGGCCCTAAAAAGATGCCTTGTCCAAAATGTAGAGGCTGTGACTACAAACAGGGTCGCTCGCTTCTCCCTAGTTTGTCCTCTTGCCCAACGAAGAACCCTGTGGCACCGGGAAAACGAGCGTGATTTATTTTAGTCTGAGCCGGCCCCCATAAAGGCGTTCCATCCAAAAACGTAGGAGCTGTGACCGTTCACCGAGTCCCTCTCTTTTCCCTGTCTTATCCTCCTGCCCGACAAAGATGCCTGTGGCGTTGTGAAAGCCAGCGCAACTTACTTTAGCCTCTCTGAGTTGCCCCCGTGAAGGTACCTTATCCAAACATGTAGAGGCTGTGACCATAACAGGGTCCCTCTCTTTTCCCTGTTTTACCCTCTCATCTGACGAAGAACCCTGCGGCGTTGGGGAAACCGGTACGATTCATTTCAGCTTCTCTTAACTATCCCCATAAAGGTGCATTACCCAGAACTGTAGACGCTGTAACCAAACACGCCATCCCTCTCCGTCCCCTATTTTGTCTTCTTCGCTGACAAAGAACCCCGTGGTGCTGGGAAAATTAGTGAGAGCTATTTAATCTAACCTGGCCTCATAGAGGCGCATCATCCGAAAATGTAGAGGCCGTGACCGCAAACGTCATTCCTCCCTTTGCCCTATTTTATCTTCTTTGTCAACGAAGAACTCTGTGCTGGTCCAAAACCGGCGCGATTTATTTTAGCTTCTTTCAGTTGGCCCCATAAAGGTGCGTTATCCAAAAATATAGAGGTCGCCCCCACGAACGCCTCCCTCTCTTCTCCCTGGTTTATCCTCTTGCCCGACGAAGAACCCTTTGGCACTGGGACAACGAATGTGATCGATTTTGGTCTAAGCTGGCCCCCAAAAAGGTGCATTATCCGACAGTGTGGAGGCCGTCACCACAAACGCTCTCCTTCTCTTTTCCCTAGTTTATCCTCTTGCCCGACGAAGAACCCTGTGGAGTCGGGAACCGGGTGCGATCTATTTCAGCGTCTCTTGATTCCTCCCCGAAGACGCGATGTGGATTTTCTTGGGCGAGATTCTTCTTCCGGCGCCGCGGCTGCTTTCCGGGCGGTTTTGGGACCAAGCCCTGGCCCCTTCCCGGCGCCCGGGGGGGAAACGAGACCTGGGAAAGGCAGCCCGGCGGGCAGGGCGAGGTCCCGGGCTGAGAAAAGGCGGGTTAAACGCTGTCTATTGCCAGTCCATAAAGCAATTTGTCACACTGCTTAAAGGGGATCCGGCGGCATTCAGGGCCCTTGGAAGGGAAGTGGCTAATTCCAAATTCATTAGGCTGCGGAGAATGGCCTCGCCGAGACATTCACAACCGGCGGAGAGGCCGGGGAAAGAGAAAAGCGTGTTTTAAAAGGCGCAGGAATTTCGCCCGACAAAATGCGGGAGATTAGCTGGCTGACATCCCCTGAAAAGCCGGAGAATGGAGTCTTCATGGTACGTTAAAGAAAGGAAAAATAATCTTTTTTTTTTCTTCTTCTTTTTTTAAAGAAGCGGGGAGAGTCACCGAGGTGCCAAAGGCAACGAAAACCAGGCGGGATGAATGCAGAAAAAAGCAGAAAACCCGGAGACTTTGGAAAGAAGGGGGGGGGATATCACCCACCCTGGGGGGGGGGGAAATAAATATTCCCATCTCTTCTTTTCTCCCTTGTCCCCCCCCATTTGCGTTCTTTCTCTCCTCCCCCCGTGCTCGGGTTTAAGTGGGAACATGGCAAGCCCCCCCCCCGCCCCGTGCGCGCATTTCTCTCCAGGTCGGGCCCGAGTTAACCAAAACCTTCTCCTTTTCAGTCAACTGCTATTACACGCCCCATAAGCCGTTAAAGGCCCCCTGAAAACGCTTTCAAAGACCCCAGTGGGAAAATGGGAGAGCTGGGGGGGGGAGAAAGGGGGGAGGGGCCGGGGGGTGGCCCGGCAAAGTCAGAAAAGGGGAATTAGGACGAAAAGGCGAAGAGAAGGGGGGAAATGGGGGGGGGGAGGAAAAAGGATGGGAAAAGAGACCCTCACCATAAATTTTAAAAAAGAGAGAGAAAGAAAGGGAAAGAGACCCTCCCTCCGTAGGCAAACCCGGGACCGGGGAAAGGAACTTTGCTCTGTGAAGGCAGAGGGGAAAAAAGAGTCTTCTTGCCCCCCCATCTCAGCCAAGGAGGAATTCCCATTCAGTATAAATGGCCGGGGGGGAGCTCTGGGAACGAGAGACCCGCGGGCGAAGGGCTTGAGCTGAGCGCCTCGGCCGTAGGGGGACATTCCTGGGGGCCGGGGGATCGCTTGGGGGGGATTTTAATTCTAGGCTTTGGGAGTCAGGGAACGGGTGAGGGAAGAACTGGTCTCTGCGCCCTTAGACCATTTTTAGGATCGCGCGCAGGAGAGGAGTGAGGGAACTAGGGAGAGTTCGCCTTTCCCTCCCCCATCACTTTATTTTCTTTTACCTTCGGGAAAATGCGCGGGGGGGCTCTAGTTTAGTCTCAAGAACTTTTTAAAAAATCTTATGTATTCGGGCATTTCCAAGAGAGCTGGGCTCTCCGGTTGCGCACCTGAAAGCCACCGGATCCTGAGGTGTTTCAACCGAGCGCAGCGCACGCCCGGCTTTTGCAGAGGGGGAGGGATCTCTGCCTGGTTTGCAGAGGCAGACAGAACCGGCGCGAAAGGGACGGAAGCACGGATGGAGGGACGCGGAAAGCGACGGGAAGGCAGGCGGGGCAGCGCCTGGGGGCGATCCACACGGTACAGAAAGGAGAAGGCGTTCCCTACAACCGGGGGGGACGGGAGAGCCCCCCGACTTCGGCCCTGAAAGCGTCTCCGTGCGTTTCCGCGAGCGGTTCCAAGGCGCGCTCTCAGCGCGTCCCTCCGCGCGGTCGTTGCGCGCGTCCCGGCCGCTTCCGACTTCCGGCGACCCCCAGGCGAGCCTCTCTCGGGGTTTTCTCGGCAGGATTGCTTTCCGTTGAGGGTAAGAGAGGGCGGCGACCGGCGCAAGGGGAGCTGCTGCGGCGGAGCAGAGGCGATTCGCACCCAGGATCTTGGAACCCTCTCCCTGTCCAACGCGCAACGCCTAAGGCGGTACACTCACCATACTGACGGCCCCCTCCTCGCGTTCGGGGGAGGGGAGGGGGGGCCAGCACTGCCTCATCTTCGAGGCTGAGAGAGTGTGACTTGCCCGAGGTCTCCCAGCGGGTCTGCAGGGCCGAGCGGGTGCTTGAACCCGGGTCTCTCAAGAGTCATTAGCCCACCACCCAAAGAGCTGCACTCCCTCCGCCCCTGATCCAGGACCCAGGCGCGCATCCTGGACCGCGCGCGCTCTCCCGCACCTGCAACGCCCAAGCTCAGCCTCGCTGGGTTCTTTTGCTTCAAGGAAGGGACGGGGGAAGGAGGGGGGAAGGGAAACCCCCAAAAGAGGGGAGCCTTTGGGCCGGGAGAGGGTCCCCATTTTGGAAAAACGCACGTCGCTTCCAAGGCCCCGATCCCGGCCCCGGTGAGGTCCCCGCGGATTTCCTCGCCAGAGGGACCCTTTCCTCCCCCCCCCCCCGGGTTTCCGGGGGTCACCTTTCCCTCCCGGAGAGAAATCTTCCCCCGGTTCCCGAGGAAACTGACCCCTCCCCAGAATCTTCCAGCCGTCCCGGTGGGTCTGGATCCCTTCTCAAAATCTTCCAGCCGTCCCCATAACTGCATCCCTCCCCGACGTCTTCCAGCCGGGAGGACGGGATCGGGCCGGACCTCCGCTGCCCCGCCAAACCAGTACCCCCCCACCCCCTCCCCCGACGCCGGCCAGCCTCCCCACCGGCCCCGCCTTCGCTCGGGACTCACCCCCGGAGAAGGACTGCGCCAGGACCTCCGCGGTGAAGGCCGTCTTGGGGTTGCCCGGGTGCGGGTGCGGGTGGTGGGGGTGGGGGTGGCCCTGCGGGGGGTGGCCCCCCGCCCCGGCTGCTCCCCCGCTGGCGGCGGCGGCGGCGGCTACGGCGGCGGCGGCGGCCTTGTCGTCGAAGAGCTGCTCCCCCAGGACGTTCCTCCAGCGGCCGTAGAGGAAGCTGTGCAGGATGTCCGAGGTGATGACTTCGGCCAGCGAGAGGCCCGGCGGCGCCTTCAGGCCCCCCTTCAGCACCAGGGCCTCCGCCGGCAGCACCGAGCCCATCATCAGGCGGAGCGGGACGGAGGGAAGGAAGGAGAGGCCTCGGGTGGAACGTGGGCGCGGGACGGCAAAGCGGGCGGAGGAGGCACGAAAGAGCCCGCGAGCGAAGGAGGGAGAAGGAGAGCCCCGCCGAGAGGGGTGGGGGGCCAAAATCGGGGGGGGGCGGCGCCGGGGGAGATGGAGAAGGGGATCTGGAGGAGAGAGAAAAACCGGGGGGACTACCCCCGTTCCTGGCTTGCTCGGCGACTGGCAGAAAGTCCACCCGGAGCAACGCCGGAGCCCGTATATATGCGCTCCAGTGACCTTTCTAATTGGTTATTAATGACCCCCCTTCTCCGTCCCCTCCCTCCTTCCTTCCCTCCCGGCGCTCCGAGAGGGACTTGCTCCGCCAGAAGGAGCCAAATCTTCAAAGCGAGAAAGAGGGGAGGGGAAAGGGGGAGGGGGAGAGGGACCCCTCCCTCGGGGCGGGGGAGGGAGAGAGAGAGAGAGAGAGAGCCCACCAATAGAGGGGGAAGGAGAGAGAGAGAAAGACTGGAGACCCTGGCACCTGCAACTCCCAAGCTCAGCCTCGCTGGTTTCTTTTGCCTCAAGGGAAGGACCAGGGGAGGAAAAAGAAAACCCCCAAAAGAGGAGCGCCTTTGGGGCCGGGGGCTCCCCATTTTGGAAAAACTTACGTCGCTTTTCGGGGAGCCTTTTCCAAGAGAGAAGGAGAGAGGGCGCATTCCGAAAAGCGACGTGCGTTTTCCCAAAGTGTGCGCGCGGCGGCGGCGGCGGCGGCGGGCGACCCCAAGGCAACCCTCCCGTTCAGACACCCACCCTTTGGGGAAGGGGCTCCAGGTCTCCTCCGGCCCTGGACTCCCTCCTCTTTTACGGAAACCCACCCAGAAAAGGAGACGGTTTTCTCTTTCCCTCCACCTGCGCCCTGGCTGCGCCGGAGCCACACCGGGAAGCCCGGCTCGGTTTTGAGAGCCAAGGCGACGTCTCCGGAGGGCGCCGGGGAGGAGGTGTGTTGTGGGGGAGAGAAATCAACCTTCGGACTTTCCAACCATCGAAGTTTCAGCAGTCTCTCCCCTTCCACGACCCCTTGGACGCGCGCGTAAAAGAGGGACCCCCTTTTTGTTTCCAGCTCAGCGCAAGTCGCGCGGATAGGAGACCCGCGGGTGCGCACCCAGCCAGATGGAAAGGGGGGGGGAACCAGGCCGGGGGATGCCCCCCCAGCTCTCCCTCTTTCTTTGCTTTTTTCGTTCGTTCGTTCGTTTGTTCGTTCCTTCCTTCTTTCTCTCACTCCGAAGGAAGGCTTCCTTTGCGCTCCTCGGCTCCCCAATTCCATTCTCTTCTTTCTCCCCTGCGCGCTTTTCGTCCCTCCCTTCCTTTCTCCCTTTTTCTCAAAATTTTCCTCTTTTCCCCCCTTTTCTCCCTCTTTTTCATTCCTTCTCTCCCTCTTCCCCTTTCCTCGGTCTCTCATACCCACCGCGCCCGAGTTGTTTTACGCGAAAAAGGACAAGCGCGGTTGATGAAACGTCGGGATAGCAGGCGACACGTGTATGGGAGAGGGAAAAGGAGAGCACCGGGACAGGGGCGAGGGGGAGACCGAGGGGAAGGAGTGCGGGAGGCGGACCGGGGCGCTTGGAAAGGAGCCCGAGAGCTCCGGTCTACACGGCGTGAAGCGTTATTGCGGGACGAGCTCGAGTCTCTCCATCCAGAGCCCGAACCTCTTTTTCGTTCTGCCTTCAGAACCAAAGCAAACCAACCGTCTACCTGGGAAGAAAATATCCCTTACCCTGGGGATGGTGAGGGAGAGAAAATGGCAAAATCACGGACACTTGATGGTTATTTTCCACTCTGTTTCATTTCTGGAAGTAACAGAAACCTTCCTAAGATGTTAAAAGGGCGGATGATCAGGAAAAAATTCTCTTTTTAAAAGGAAAGAGAAGCAGAGTAAACCCCTCCCTCCCCGTTTCCAGCACAAGCTGTAATTTCTCTCTCTCTCTCTTCGAAATAGTTTTCCCCCTGTCAATTCGGAGTGGATCTGGATTGAGGAGGAAAACGGGAAACTCCATTTTCCCGATCTTTGAAATTCCGTGCCGAAATTAATCCACTGAAAATATATTATTAGTAGTAGTAGTAATTGGTTAATTAGTCGTAGTAATAGATCGTTCCCTCCCTTCCAGCCCCGATCCACTCCTCGTCGAAGCCCTTTAACCCAACAAAACCGTTTCAAATCCGTTTTCTCCAACGCCGCACCCCGGCTTTCGTTAAGGGCTCGTTTTCGGAAAAATAACGTTCTAAAGCGTTTTTGGAAGTACCGGGCGTGCGTGGTTTTTTAATGCAACAAGATGTGGGGGGTGCATTTCTTTAAAAATTTCAAGTTGGGAAGGAAAGAAGGTTTGATGGATGGATTGGAAGGGGAAAACACTGGGTGACATTTTTTAAAAACCCAAGAAATAGGAGCCTGGTAACGGCGGCGGCGGCGGCGGCGGCGGCGGGAGAGGCGACGTTTCTCGTCCTTTCTTTCCTTAATTCCTTCCCAGTCGGGGTCGGGCTGGGAGGAAAGGACGAGAGTCGTGCGCAGCGCGATCCTACGTCTCCTCGGGAGTAAGTCTCCGGGGATTCAACGGTCCCCTTCCCGCGGGAAAGCGGTTTAAGGCGCCTGCAATGGGGGCCGCTTTGCCACGCGGAAAGGAGAGCGCGGAAGGGCGGCCGAGGCGATGAAGGGCAGACGGAGAAAAAGGTCCCAATACGCGCGACTCGAAAAAGGAAAAGCACGCGGCTGAAATCTGCTTTGGAAAAGAAAATAACCCCAAGAGGCAGAAGGGGAGATTTAGCCTCTGGAATCCGTTTTTACGAATTTTACGAATTACGGAGTAAAAGTTTTGACAATTACAGGAGACCCTGAGTTGGGATCTAGATATCCCTATAAATTTCCCTGGCTCGACAGCCATCTGTCTCTCTTTCCCTGTCTGTCCATCTCTATCTCTCCGTCTATCTATCATCTATCTATCCATCGCGCTGTCTATCTAGCCATTCTATCCGTCCGTCTATTTATCTATCTCTTTGTCTGTCTGTCTGTCCGTCCGTCCGTCCCTCCCTCTATCTAATTATCTATCTATCTATCTGTCTGTCTATCTATCTATCTATTTAGCCATTCCATCTATCCATCCACCCATCCATCCATTCTATCTATCCATCTATGCATCCATCCATTCTATCTATCTATCTATCTATCTATCTATCTATCTACCTACCTACCTACCTACCTACCTACCTACCTATCTGTCTATCTATCCATCTATCCATCTATCCATCCATTCTATCCATCCATTCTATCTATCTATCTATCCATCCATCCATCCATCCATCCATCCATCCATCCATCCATCCCGTCTATCCGTCTGTCATCGGCCCCTCTCTTTTCTATCTGTTCTCGTTTTCTGCGCCCGTCCCTCCGTCTCTCCCTTTCTCTCTCTCTTGCAACCTGTTGGTTACTTCCAGCCAGAACAGAGCCGTTCCATGGAATGGCGGGCCAACACGTAGGTAAAACCCGTGGGTAGAATAGGTTTACTCTAGTCGGGTCTGAGACCAGGACGTCGGGCTAAGCCGTGTGCGCGCATCCTCCGCCCGGCGCAGGGCTCCAAAGGGCGCGGGGGGCCTTTTATGCCCGTCCCCCTTCCTCCTCTCCCCCCCCCCATGCCAATATGTCACTGACTTGACAACACATCAGTCAGATCTTTAAAAGGAAAAACAAATTAAAGGAGCGGTAAATATGGGGGGAAAAAATCTTCCCTCCTTTCCGTTCAGGAAATGTTGAACGGGTAGGGTTTCCAAAGAGAGAGGTACAACCTGATTTTAAAAAAAAAATTATTGGCTTTATACGGGATTAGTGGCCAGGGGAGGACTTTCTTTTCCTATTTATGTTAGGCAGCGAAGGGCTAATTCCCCCCCGTCCTCCCCGCCCGCGTGGCGCGTTCACACGACGGAGTGACCCTGCGGTGGGGTTCGCAACGGGTCCAAACGAAACGGCCGCTTGGCCGACAGGTCCTTAAAAATCTCTTCTCCCGCCGCGGATTTGGAGAGCCGGCAAAAGGGCTTGAGAGCGCAGAAGGCGCGGATTCAGACATTACACGACGCCAAGCCCGGATTCGCCCGGTCTGGGCGCTGGGAAAAGCCGGGTTGGGGACGGAGACAAGGGTGTGGGGAGCCCTTCTCCACGGCCGGGCGAGAGCCGGCCGTGGTTCCCTTAAGGAGTGACACGCGTGTTCACCCCCACGTCTGAAGGCGTTCTCTTTAGAACGCGGGCGTAGAAGCCGATCCTCCGAGAAGGAGCCCCTGCCTGCTGTATCTCGAGGTTCAGGAAGGACAAAAGTCCGGCCTCGGGCAACTGACTGCTTTGAGGCGCGGTTCGCTCGTTTTGGAAACAATAGCGATCTTCCTTTCAACGGCTTTCCGTTACCGTTACGTCGCCCTGCCCTCCCCAATTACATTTTTTCCTTTCCAACGACACAGAAATTCCGCAGAGACCCCTCCTCCGCCCAAAAATGTACGATGCGGACCCCTGGATCCGTCCCCAAATAATCCCAGATCTTGTGAGGCGCTGATGCGAAACTAAGGCGCTAGGTCTCTGGGCGCAGACCGTTTGCATTCGAGGCTCGGAAACTTTCCAAAGTTTTTCTTATCCCCTCCTTTTGGACCGCCGCCCT